>JASANB010000174.1:0-27398 GCA_030248155.1 Sabatieria punctata | reverse complement strand
AATTTGAAACCAGGATTATTTGACGTCAATAGGACTATTTCACGGCACTCGATCTGTTAAAAAATCCTATATAGGATTTTCTAACGGAACACAGGCGGAGTGTGATGCCTTGCACCATAAGTACCGATGGGTCGGGTCCGGAGCAGACATGGCCAAGTGGAACTGAGGGGTTGACCCCTCATGGTCTGACCTACCCCCATCAGGCCGCCGCTATCCCCTCAGGAATTTTAGGAAGAATTTTGATAGAATATTATGATAAAAGTATGCCGCCTAGATTAGGTGTTAATGGGCTGAGAATAGCTTGGCAAGAACTGCTGTTTATAGGCAGGTACAGCAGATGGAAGGAAAATTGACTACTGCTTGACAAACGATGACAACTGTCCGTTGTGATGAGTGCCCAGTCGGCGGCTGCTACTAAGAGAATGCAGATCCACGTCAATCTCAAAAACTTTGCGTTTTGCGTTGTGGCTCTGTTCTTTCTCTACTTGATTTATGTATTGTGGGGTCGGGGAGACTCGGCATTTCCGGAAATCTGGATGGATCTTCCAGACCTGGTTAACTATTGTGTTCTGGCTGCCGAAGCCGGTGGTCTTGCTGTCCGAGATATCCATTCCGAGAAGCAATTGATGGCTGAATCTAAAGGAAAAACTCTAGAAGGTGCACAGGAATTTGTGACGCGCGCCGACCTTGTATCTAACCATCTCATTATGGACGTTCTCTCGAGGTTTCCTGGTGTAAAGGTACGCTCTCCTCATGCACACTAATCGTTTGGATAGCAATGTCGCGTCTTGGCCACGGATAGTTTACGCTATCCCGTGTGTCACGGCGGCCCCGGCATCCGTGAGAGCGGTTGTTTGTGGGTTCGAAACCGGTCGAAGCGACTGGAAGTAGTCGACGTAAAGCCCAACCCAGACCGCCGAAAGCCGGTGATGGCCAGTAGGTAAATGGGAACCGAACCGGCGATGCCGTTGCACCCAATGGCAGCAAAGGGGAGGGTTGTTTGTAGACAGGGCTACCCCATTGAAGGGCTCTGAAAAGAGCGAGGGGTGTCCTGAGCTGTCCGAAAGGACAGTGGAACTCATAAAAGAAACAAACAAACAAAGCAGAATTTTTCAGGTTGTTAGCGAAGAAAAGTCAGGTATTTCCGAGGAGAAAGTTTCTCCGTACAAGCGAAACAACCACGAACTCTGGCTGACGCATAAAGACTTGGTGGAAAGGTTACCAAAAGAGAGGGTTGCCTTGTCTGAATTGACTGTCTGGGTCGATCCGTTGGATGCGACGCAGGAGTACACAGGTGAACTCTTCGTTTGCTCAACTTGTCCTTCCTGCATTCTTGCTGTTTGTGAGGATGACGCATATATAAATCGGCCAAAGTTTTAAGGGAGGTTTAGTAGTTTCGAAGCAAGTTGTGTTGGGGCAGGTAACAGTGCTAAGCGTAAGCACAAAATTTGGCGTTCTCCCCGTCATCTTAGTGTTTAGCATCTGTCTGTAGGACGCACAGGCCAACACAAACTACGTACTTGTTTAGTAGGGTTAGTGTTAGTGGATTTGGAAAGGATTAAGTGAGGTGATGGTCCATTTTTAATTGCGCGGAGTCGGTTTCCACAGATCTTAACGCCGACGTAAAAACATGGAGCGCACATGCGAAGTATAACGACGTTCGTTGCAGAAGACCTGGTAGAATTTGTGACAGTCATGATTTGCATTGCTTTACGTGGTCGGCCCAAAGTTGGCATCATTTACCGTCCTTTCTTTAACCAAACAGGTGGGATCCGCGCAGTCGACCTTGCCAATGTATGTTGTGTGATTTCAGTTTTGGGCTTCGTGGGTGGCGGTGTGTACACGTCGACAGGAGGTAAGGTGGAGCAGGTATTGGGTCCAACGTCGGAACCAATCAAGCGCATTGTGGTGTCTCGTTCGCACAGTGGTGACGTAAAATCTCGAGCTCTAAAGGCATTTGGTTCGTCTTATCAGGTTGAACCGGTGGGCGGCGCTGGCTACAAAGTTATTCGAGTGCTGAACGGCACTGCCGCTATGTACGTGCACGTTACTGCCATTAAGAAGTGGGACATTTGTGCCGGGGATGCGGTGATGCGGTCTGTTAATGGAAAAATGCTTACACTGCAAGGACGAGAAATAAGTTATGATCCCAAAGAGAAAGTGACAAGTGACAATGGACTGATGGTTTCTCTTAGAAATACCTTCCAGTATCTGGCCAAGTGGCAGGGAAACACTGCATCGACGACAGATGTCAGATGACTGGTCTGATAGATATTTGTTCGGCAGGTGCTTCTTTAATTCAAGCAGCTTTTTTGTTCGGCATAAATTTTATAATTGGTTTACTTTCTACGGAGGTTTGGTTTCTATATGGTTTATCCTATTTGTGTACTTCTGCTTTTACGATCGATATCGGTTGGACCTGACAGCATGTCTGCAAGAGAAAGGGGCCAGAACCGGATACTACAAGGTGGTCGCGGTTGTTTCAGGCTATACGGACGATGATCAACTCTAATCACGTCGAAACTGTTGACGAGCAGTTGGACTGCAGTAGCATGCGGGTGCTTGAACTAATGAACGAATTTCTAAGTCTCCAAGCGCAACTAGAGACACAGCTACGCCAAGGATGGTTTCTACTGGCTAAAACGCGGTGTGCGCTGGGTTTCGCTTACACTTCGGTGGCTCAGTTCGACCAACGGCATGCGACCACGTCCGCACCCATTGAAACGCTCGATCGGGATGACGGAAGCGTAGAATTCAGCCGAACAGATTCAGACGGAAGACGAGAAACCGGAGACGACGGCAAGAAAAAGCGTGCTAAAATGTTCGGGGAACTGCGTCCACGTTGTGCCAATGACTGCGAACGCAGTTTTCGCAGCGCTATCGATCTGGTGTGTGAGCTTGCCACCGTTAGCTCAAAGCTGACGGCTGCAAAATTGCAGTACAAGCTGTTGCTTGGTGAAAAGCAACGCGAAAGCTGACTGTTTACATAACACGCGGGTTAAGCATATCGTTTCCTGTTTATTATACGGATAATTTCTACTTTATTGTATAGATCCAGTTACTAATATGCCCACTTAATAAATTTTACTGGTCAACACCTCTGGATAATAACCGCATTTTACCTTTGAAAGAGAAATTACAAAACTGACGTGTTTCAAATTAGCGATGCGCAAGGGCGGGAAAAGCAAATTTCATAGAGTCGAATTAAAGAGGCTTTGTGTTAACGTTAAAACTAGATTTCGCACATCTCCGTTGAAAATGGTAAGCATGCAAAAAGATATCATGCGACTATTGCATCTGGATCGGTAGCAGTGAGAAAAGCATGAATTTTCCTGGACATAACTGGACCCAGTCTGGTTTCTCGCTTGGCCCGTCCGTCGCCTCGACTAACAACTAGGGACTGGAGAAGGTTGGCAGCCTCCTCTGAGCTGCTACACCGGTCGTACGCGTTCAACAGACAACTGGGGTGGGGGAACTCGTTCACAATGGCCTCTGCTTTCGGCTCGGTTAGTGAGGGAAACTGAAGCAACATACGACGCCACCAGTCCTTGGCCGATTGCTCCTCCTTTCCCACTTGCCATGCCGATCCTTTTGAGACCTGACCGTCCAGCTGCTGGTAAGCGCGCTGCAGTTTGAGTTGTTTCTTTTGTTCAAATGCAACGGCTTTATGCATCGACCGAATCCAGGTGGCCAAATCCGGAACGCTCTCGAAATTATGGTGACTCATTTTACCCTCATTCAACTGCACACTCACTAGCCGATCGTGCAGCTAAAACAGTAGTTAAGTCCGCCAAGCAGATACTGAGACGCGCTCGATCCCGACCCGCTACGACTTTGGGCACGACAGGTCGGCCCGAATTTCTAAAGAAACAGTTGATAATAGAGCGGGTTTCTGCGTAGTGGTTTCCTGTGGTGTTTTTAGCTGAATAAAGAAAAGTACAAGGTGTCTCAAAAAATGGACACTTAATTGCTTGCTATAATTTCCGGAAAACTTTACCAAATAAGGTGATATTTGGAACATAGGTGCCAAAAAATCAGGATATTTTATGTTAAAGTTTGGTTCACTAGGCTTGATGACCCAACCTTGAGAAATTCCAACAAAAAACTGAAATTTAGTAATTTCAAAACCAATAGAAATACAGTAATGTTACTAATGGATACATTTTTGCTGTAATTTCCGCAAACCTTGGTCAAGTAGGCTGAAATTTGGAGAACAAATGCAAAATTCGGGGTATTTTAGGTGTTAAAATTTCGTGCATTTAGACTGACGCAGTTTGAGAAAACGAAGAAAATCCTGAATATCCGTTTTTATCGATCCGATCAGAAAAACAGTTCTTTTGGATAATCCTTATTTTCTGGAGACTCGAGACTCAATGTGTGGAATTTTAACCCATACAATACCTCGAAGTTTAGCAGATACTCTCCCAATTCCAGGTCATTTGGCGAAAATTTGGAGAAATTACGACAAAAAGAAATGTGTATGTTTTTGCATAATAATTTCTATTGGTTTTCAATTTACAGGTTTTTGACAATTTCTCAGGCTTGGATCAATGAAGTCTGTGATGTGCCAAACAAAACAAACACAAAGAATTTTGGCACCTGTCTGATTTGACTAAGGTTTGCGGAAATTACAGCAAAAAAGAAATGTATCCATGTTTTGAGACACTACACCCCTGTATCTGTATCCCGATCCGATCCGATCCGATGTGGCGGGGGCCGTACAATGTACGACCCTACGATCAGACCTGCCGGGTCCATTTCGCGACCCCGGAAATTGTAATCTGGGACGCTGTGCCATTCTTTCACTGCCAAGCCGCTCCTAGCCATGCTGTTGGATGCTAGTTTTGCCAAGACAGCGCCTGGCGTGGTGACGTCATGGTGCTGTCAGCTCCCAATGGCCGCCCGGAGACATTCATTAAATAGGATAGGATGTATAGATAGGCCTTATTGCTGGTCTCTCAGTATACATGTGCATGGTCCGCAGCTCAGAGGGGACAGCCAGGTCTCCATGCGTAGTTGCCTAGCGAATCGGCGCCAAATACAAATTTTGGCGGGAAATTTGAATTTTTTGCAAATGTTTTAGCGGAAAATAAAATTCAAACATTTCACTTAAAATACAAAACATTCTAGTTTATGTTGAGTTTCTGACAAAAACTGCCCAAAAAACCGGATTTACAGCACAAATTTTGTTAGAAACTCGAAATTTTCCATGAAAATTCGCAAAATTTTAGGTTTGGTGCGTAGTTGCCAAAATTGATTTCTGTGGCTTAAAAACGCATCTGGAGGCTTTCTACCAGCCTCTAGCAACGTTTGGTAGATTTTTACTTTCGTCCCCCTGGGCACCCCCATGCACATAATATACATATGCATGTGTATGCCTGTCAGACAGCTCCTGACGTGTTGATCTTTTGATGATTTTCCTCCAACACAAGCATGCCTTGGAGAGCGGCTTTCGGTGCAACGGCAGATCCAGTCGGTTCCGATTTACCTACTCGTTGTAACCAGTTTTCGGCTTTTAGGGTGTTGCTTTGTGCCAATGACCAGCTCTTTGCGGCAAGAAACTTGCCCCGCCGAGTGGATGAGCGCACAACGTCGCGCACAGTGCCTTTGCGGCCTAAACCACTACACCACTGTGCTGGCTGTACCTGTATTTAGGAGCAGCTAGGAATGCGGCCGATGTTTCGACAAAAAAAGCGGGGCGGGTCGGGTGGCGTAGCAAACGGCTGGGCCAGGCCAGGACGCAAAAGCCGATCTGCCATGCAACTGAATCAACTGCGTACTTACTTGCGATCGCAGCAGTTGTCGATTATCTTTTTTTAACGACGCCGCGTGCTTCTCCAATCCCATGGTTACCAGAGTGAACACACCAAGTGGCAGAATGTCGCGCCAGAAACGCAGCCTAGCCAACAGTTGGTCATCGTTGCATATCGACAGGATTTCACTAAGCTCAACGTAGACCACCACTTGACTCGAAAGCGTCTGAAACCCGGTACTGCCGTAGATGCTTCCTTATCATCATACATGTAACAGGGGTCTGCCCCCACCCGACTTAGGCCAGACACCCGGATTGGGTAGTTTTTTACAGAAACGGAAAGCCCTTCATTTTGATATAAAATAATGGCAAATATCTTGCAACTGACGAAACATTAAGCTGAACATTGGTACCCAAGTGTTCTATGGGCAGGTTCACAAGAAGAGTGTCTCACTCAAATATACCGAGATTAGCGCACGTAGAGACCAGATCTATTTAAAGCGCGTTTTTTCTGAATGTATCTCTATTACCAAGCCAGTTTCTTCTCTACCTTGCGTTCTTCTTTCCTGACCCGTTCAGATCCATCGATGTGTCCGTCTATTTCGGTCTTGACAAACGTCACTGAGGCCGGAATGGCGTTGTCTCCGGACTGCCACACGACACCGGTCAAAATTCCGAATGATTCGTCCAGAGCATCGCTCAGTCTTGGACCTACATACCTTGTCCAGTCGTTTAGCTTTAAGACATTCAATCACGCATAGAATACTGACCGGGGAGCGAGTCTACAAGCGTAAACAAGTGCGAATCGACACAGGTTGTGACGTATTTCTCTGCATCTGTGTTGACAGCTTTCTGCTGGTCGCGTTGCAATTGCACCAGCGCCTTATGTCTCTCTTTTTGCTGCTGTTGCTTTTCTCTCTCTTTCTAAAGCTGTGGCTTAACTAAGCTTTCTTTGTTTTTCAAAAATAGCCAACTCGGATAAAACGATACTGGCCAAAGAAGTAGTTAGTCACAGTCAGTCACACACACCTGTTTTGCCTCCTTTCGAGCAGCCTTCTCTCTCAGCTTATCTTCCTTCTCTTTCTGTCGCTCAAGCTTCTTGTCAAGCTGAAAGAAATTCAGATTTCTTATAAGAAGCATACAAGAGGTGCTAGCGATCTTCGACTTGGCTTTAACCACTTTAGATCAGACTCAACAAAGCAAGTCGGGCCCGACCGGAATTACCGAACACCATTTCCTATGTACTATTGCGTGTCTTTGTGCTTAGGTGAAACTTTAGTTGCTAATTACGTCTCTTAAAGAGCATCCGATCAATGAGAACAGCGATCCACTCAGTGTTTTTCATTTTAGGCTTTTTTAGCTGTAAAAATGCGTTTTGCGAGAAAGTCAGCTTAGGTGCTGAAGAGAGGCGACAAGTAGCGTCATCTCAAGGATCTGGCTGATATCAAAATATGTTAAAATATAGCTCGCGCATAAGGAGTGTTAGTGGGCAAGACGATGCACAATGTCTAAGAAGAACGGTGTACCCTTTACTAAAACAGGAGGAAGCCAGAAATATCAAGTTTTTTAAGTTTTTCAGTAAAAATTGTCAAATTTCTACATTCTACTATATCATTGGGGAAAGAGTTTCAGATTCGTATCACCCCATCGAGAAAAAGTGCATTCGACAATCCAAATTTTTCCAAAAGAAGGAAGGAAAATTCTGATTAGTAAGCCAGAACATCAAATTCGAAATTTTGAACCAATAGTTAAGCAGCCAAATCAAATCTTCAAATTTGACCTTCCTTCGAATTGAAATGTGGGGTTCATTTCAGGCGCTTGAGGACTCGGCCATACTATGCATTAGTCATACATGGGCCGGGGGTAAGGGGGTATACCCCTCCCCTCGCCGGCCCATAACCCCTCGGCCGACCCCCCTCCCGGAGGGAGAAAATTTTCGCTTATTTAAGGCAAAATAGGCGTTCTTAGACTTTTTCGGGGCCCCCCCCCCCCGACCCCCCAGGGTCTCCAGACCCCCTCCGAATTTTTCCGGCCCATGTATGGCAACTTTCAGCTGTCTAGGCCGAAGTTTTAATTTTGGGTGTGAATATTGAGGCTCTTGACTTGGATTTAGGCTTTTCTTCAACTGTTTTCGATGGCGAGTTTTCATCTCTGCGCCAAATCAAACCAAACACACCCGTTCACTAGAAGAATTTGCCAGGTCTTCTGAAGCACGAAGAAGCGACCGTTTTGGGGCTTTCCGTTTTTCTGAGGAGTAGGAGATTGGTTTATCTGCGATACCGGCATCATTGTTGCTACTACAGGAAGGCCAACTTTCGTCAGGCAGGTGGTCGGCAGCGCCACAGTTGCTAGCCGACTGATTTCCTGCTGTCTCAGCCACAAGAATGCCTTCATTGTCATCGAAAGGGTACGGATTGTCGTCGTAGTCAGACGGTCCTGCTACTGCGCCCAGCCACACGGCACCGCAATCGGCGGAGTTGATGCTGGTGGTCGTCCGCGCACAGTCAGAGCCATCCAATTGGGCGCCGGTTAAATCGATCATCTCTTTCACTGCCAAGCAACGAGCGCCACCACACCAAAGAAAGCTGCAGTGTTGACTGACATAAAAAAGCTTAAAAAACAATCGTCGCCTCAATCGAACCAACGGTAACATGGCGCCGAAATAAATTTAGCGAGTGGCTGCCGTGGAATAGACAGCAGGACGCAAGGCAGCTGCGCAAACACTACGGTGCGTACGCAGCTGCCAAAGTCGGTGGTGTGTGACTGCAGTACGTAGCTAGCAGCTTGTTTGAGAGAGTCTAAAAGAAGAAGGTGTGAGAGGGATGGCGGAAGTGAGTATTGGGTGCGAGCAGGCAGAAGCGACGAGCAGCAAGGAGCGAGTTCACATAACTGCAGCATAACAAATATTGACTCGTCTCAACAACGGCCTGCCGATCGGCCAAACTGCCGAGAAGAGAAAGTATGTATGTACACAGCTTAGTGGCCGTGTAGTTGCAACCAGCACAGATGCTGCTCGGTTCACCTAACCACCATGCTTCCTGTCTTCCCCGTCTTCCCTGCAGCGCACTGACACCGGTAAGCCGTTTACAATTCTGATTTCGGTTCCTCTCTGCCATCTCTTCTCGTATCTCTGCACACACGAGGCCACTCCGATGGACGATGACCGTTCTGGTACATTCCCTGTGAACCCACCCACTGTAAAGTGACAGGAATTCGTTTCAGAAATCATCTGCCCAATGGCATTTCGGTCGGCCTACGGCCCAGTGACCATCATTCCAGCGTCTGCCATGCGAGACAACCGCAATCTGCTGAACGGGACCACCATCCCCAACGTTCCCATCAACGCTGCCTATTACTTACAACCTAATTTGCATATTCCACCGGCCACTGGTCATTACCGGTATCGGGCGGCCAAAAATTACGGATACAGACGACGTGCCAAGACTGCGCCGGCCCGCTTTGTGCAGAGACGACACAAGGCAGATTCCTACTTTCTGGACGACAGTTCGACTGTGCTGGACGCTAGATGGCGCTCCTACTCCGGGCCTCTGAAGGCACCGCGCCCTGTCTATCGAAAGCAACGCTACACCAGACAAAGGACCTATCCTTTTGCGGAGACTGAAATGCAACCGACCTATTACGGTCAACAGTACTACGGCAGTATTCCGGCCGGATACCAATGGCCGTACGCCCGTCCGTGGTGGTGGTACAGTGCCCCCAGTTACACCAGCGGATACCCACCTTCGACCAACGCTCGCTACATGCCCAAGCAATCCAGCTACGCTCAAGCCAAATACCCTACCTCTTGGCGGGTGGCCATCAAAATTGCTCAATTTGTAGGTGTTGCACATTCTTTTCTGTTCTCGAAAGGCACGCAGCAGCGCTGTTTTTCCGTCACGCTCAATTTCAATTTGTGTTGGTCGTGTCTAGAAGCATCTCTAAAACTCGTTTCTGTTTGCTCAGCATACTTGTGTCTGGAGTAGCTCGGTCGCCTAAACTTCATTACCGAGTCGTACGGCAAAGTCATTCCGAAACGCCTAATCACACAACAGACAGTGTTGCTGCCTACAGTACACTCGTTCTGAATCCCGTTCAAATCTTTGCTTTCGCATTTTTAGAGTTGCTTTGTTAACAAAACGTTTGGTATAGTTCTGGGGTATGGTTTAACGCCGCTCAACTTGTATAAAATTTAGTAGAGTTTCAGTCTTATAATTGCACCTACCCTAACCATAAAGTAAAGGCCTACATACTGTACGTACTTTGTAAAGTCTGCAATAGGTATTCCATGTAGTTTGACTGTTTTAGGTTATTGGTGCAGTCATTCTGGGGCTGGTAATAGGGCCGGCATCAGTGCATGGAGGTTTTGGATTATTCGTGCGGACCACTCGTACCCATGGTCAGATCGCTGTTGTGACGTTCGCCTCAATTTGTTTGGCAATTACACTAGCTCTTTTGCTCAGTCTATTTTTTGCCTTAAGATACCAAGCCTGGAGAAACGCAGTGAGTTTGTAAAAATGAGCACGGCTCAAAGTTCATATGACGTATCTGACTTACAGTTGGCCAAAAAAAGACCGTCTGGCCTTTTCAGAATAACTTCAAATGGCTGCCATTCCGTTAATTCTGCACCGAATTAAAGATTTTTGGCACGATTATTAGTCTTTGCTAGTAGTTTATTTTGTCAAAATCGTGGTCTGTTATAGTCTTCTGTAGCGCTGAGTTTTGCCCCTCCGAAATAGAGCTTAAATGAAAAACATCGTGAACCCTTAATAGAATGTTTTCCAGATTTTGTAGGTTAACCGACCTATATACGGAGTTTAATGCCTGAAGAGGTCAGCTTTCTAGTACAGCCCGTTAAAATCTAGCGGATTTTTACTTTCAGGGCTGGTGAAAAATTGAGATTTTTGAATTGAATTGAAAACGTTTATTCATATGAACAGGACGGTAAAACTGCTATTGCAGGATAGGCCCTTTGTTGCAGGATAGGCCCTTTAATGTCATTGTCGAAAATGAGGCTGGTGCGCTCTGAACCTAAAGCACAACCGTATGACCTAAATTTAGGTGTTCGTTGTGTTAGCTTAGTTGAAGTGAAGTGATTGTAATCCGTCACCCCGCTACTTCGTACAACTTTTGTGCGTAATGCAACATCCTCGTTTTCTTACAATTCTAATTTTTTACTTTCCCCTGAAAATATAAATGCACCAGATTTGAACCGTTTGCTCTAGAAAGCTGACCTCTTCAAGGATTAAAGATTGATTAACCTGCAACACTTGGGAAAGGTCAGCTAAAGGATTTGTGAAACATGTACATTGTATGTTCAAATCTGACGTCTCAAAATTCTGGTCCGTTTATTTCGGAAGGGCATAACTCAAGGTTCAGAAGGCTAACAGGCTAGGATTTTGCCAGATTAAACTAGGATCCAGGAATAATAATCGTGCTAAAAATCTTTTAACTCGGTGCAGAATATGGTCGGAATGACGGAATGACAGCCGTTATTCTGAAAAGGCCAGGAGGTCTTTTTTGGCCAACACTGTAGTTAGTGTATGTTTAGGACGCCATGCTTAGCATTGTGGCTACAGTACTTTACTTTATTTTGGCTTGCGTGGAATCCTGGTACGCCAACTGTTATCCGCCGTACGGCAATGTACATCCAGAAGCTTGCAAACTCGTGGAATGGGCCATTGCTGCTGTAAGTCATCGTTGTTGTGTATTTAAAAATTGCCAAATGCAATGTACAGTTATCGCCAAAACAACCGCAATGAAAACGATTCGTCAGGCGAATCGTTGTGACGGTTCGTCAGTAGAGTTTGGTTACGGTATTATGCAAGCCTGGGCCCCTCTCTACTCAGCCCAGTATCAGGTAGCTGTCAATTTCATAATTGACCCCACTGCCTGCCTGACTGACTGAGCGACCCGGCCGGTCCCTAATTAAACTCGCTGCTAGTGAGCCAAGTGCTATTTACTAGACCGCTCGCTGGCTACTTTCGCTCCACCCTGAAATTTGCGTTTTTACCTTCACCTCCAAAGCAGCATTTATTTCACTGCACCGGCTTTAAATTCGCAAACAAATATTTATATGCACCTTATAGTAATGTCAACAAGACTGCAAACTTCTAATAAAGAACAGTGATCTAATTCTGTTAAGTTAAATGCGTAGTTTAGCAGAGCTCGCCCGCCATGGAGTAGAGTTGCTAGTAGTAGTGCTAGACTAACGCTAATTGGCGGCCGGCATAATGCGTTGGTGGGCGGGCGTCCAAATGTGTGAGGCCCTAACAGTTGCCTGTCTGGGTGGGCTTGACTAACAGCAGTCCTTGTCTTCATAACTCAGATCGTTTTTCACCTGTTACCTTGCATACACACAAAACTGACACAAGGCGTTTTTCAAAATGACCGGTAGTATGGGTAGGACCGGTAAAACGGGTAGGCTAGTAGCGGTAGGCCCAGGGAGGGCTCTCCGTTTTACCCGTCTTTTGTTCTTAGCCCCGGTCCATAACGGAGTTGCGCAAGGACAGACCCGCTGCTGTTGCTGGGCTGCCGTATTACGCAACTTGGCTGTCCACCGGTCAGGGACGGGATTTTTTGTTCCCTTTGTTGGGCACCGAGTACCACCGGTAGTAGGATAGGAGAACGGTAATCCGATTAACGCAATTAACGCGATTAACTAATAACGCCAAAACCGCACGACTATGTACAGCTGTCCCAAGCCCAGAAGCTACGAATTCTAGAATAATTCAAGGTAGTTGTCTACAAGCCCAGTCTGGTTCACAGAAACCTGCTAGAATCATAGAAAAGAGCGGTCTCCCTAGCAGATACTTTCTTTTATTATTTATGTGTCTAATCTTTGTTCTCCTTTGTTCTTGATCCTTTGTTCATGCGTGTATACATGTGCATGTTTGTGAATTTATAGCCGGCGCAGTAAAATAAATGCTGTTTTGGAGGTGAAAGTAAAAAAACGCGATTGTCCGGTGAGGAAAATTGGCCAGCGAGCCGCCAATTAAATAGCACTTGGCTAACTAGCAGCGAGTTTAATTAGGGACCGGCCGGGTCGCTCAGTCAGGCAGGCAGACAGTGGGGTCAATTATGTAATTGACTGCTATCTGATACTGGGCCGAGTAGAGAGAGGCCCAGGCTTGCATAATATCGTAACCAAACTCCACTGACGAACCGTCACAACGATTCGCCTGACGAATCGTTTTCATTGCGGTTTTTTTGGCGATAACTGTACCTTGTCGCCTTCACCTTCACACTTCACATAGCTTCACAATAATATTAATAATAATAACTATAAAATGCACAATACACATGTTTCTGTTGATGGAATTCGGACAACACATTTCTTCTGTCTGTTTCAGATTTTGGCGTTCTTCAACATGCTGCTGTACATCACGGATTTGGTGCTTGCTTTGCGAACAGGGGTGTCGTTATTGTGACTTGCTTAAATATGTACGTACGTATGTTGTTGTAAAGTGACGGTAATCTAGCCTTATATGTAGATAAAACCAAGGATATAGATGGCTATAATCATACAGTATAGGCCATCCAATGTTCCATCGATTTTTAGCAATCACTCAAATTATTTGTTCTCAGTCTGTTCTTTATCGACACGGCTGAAATTGAACACTTGCACTTCCTTTTATCGACCTGACAGTACTGTTGATTGGGTATACCGAACCCATACCGAAAAATGGGTATTTTTGGGAATACCTCCACAATAAATACCTACCCATTCCAGGTATTTTAATAAATACCCATACCGGGTATACCGATTATTTTGGGAATACCCAGGTATTTAGGATAGGAATCGGTATTTTTGTCCAGCTTAATGCAATTTTTATCGAAAATTCTCTGTGATCACAATATTTTCTTTGTAATTTTCCATTTTTGTGGCATGCAGAAACACATTTTATAACGATATCCTTCCAAAATATCGAATTTGAAGCATTTTTAGTCTCTGACCCAACTCCCTGTCCCAAACTTGCTTTGTCATTAGAGCGTCGGTCTATTTTTGGCTTAACTTCACACTGCTCCTTAATCAAGTCTCTATGGACTTGATTACAACACATTCACAATCAACAAAATTGTGCCGCATTTTTTCACTGCCCGTTAAGATATCCATACTTTAAACTATATAGCAGGCTTTAAAACTACAGTACAATGGAAGCATTTCTCTTAACCAAAACTATTTATAGAAACGATTTGCACTCTAGTAAAACTAAAAAATAATTTTAAAAAGTTACTAAAAGCTGTAAATCCCATTGCTTTTGATGAATTTTCTAGCCTCTGACCTTGGAAATGACTAAACCCATGGCCTTGTAAATGGAAAATTCAGTGTTTTTGCTGTGTAAAATATTTTCAGCAAATACCGAATAAATACCGGTATACCCATACCGAACCGATTCCTGGGTATGTCGAAAAATACCTACCCATACCGAACCGATTCCTGAAAATCCCATGCCCAAACAACAGTACCTGACAGATGGTCACAAGCGTTTATCTAGATAAAAACAATTTACTAAATACTTGGTGTTCGTTATACAGGCCTAAATGACGACCAACTAAACTACGTCTGTCCCCAAACAACATCGAGCTGGTAGCTAGCAATCCTCACAGTAGTAACGAACGGCAATTCTTTTTAAAAAACGATAAACTTCGAGAACCAATCCATGCCCACAGGCTTGACAATCCGAATAGCAGAAAGGATAAGCGAAATTTGCAATATTTGCCCACTGTAGCTCATAGCCAAACTCCTCTGAATTCAATCGACTGCATGCCTATTGCACACTTCTCAAAAACTTGTGCTAATCGTTCATGCATATTCATTCCATTTAGTGCCACAAACTGACTGAGGTACAGTACGTATTATGTCGTGCCGTCTGCTAAACCGCTGATAAAGGCTTGGTGCCCGACACCTATCCGCAGGGACTGAAATGATTAATTAAACTGCAAATTATCTAGATTGTCGTGTGCACCAGTAGCTTAATATATAACAGACTGAGTCGCTCTTTGCTAAGTTTGTAGAAAACGCTTTTGACCCAATAATAATCGGTATTTTGTTTTATTAAGCTTGGTAAGTAAGCAGCAACACCTTTTTTATTGTCAATTGCCATGTACTATGTGACAATCCAGGTCCAAAACAGGATTTTAGTCTTAGATTCATGGGAGCGTTTTGGGACCTTTTTACAGTCAGGGTTTTACAGCGGTTGTTTGTATATTCGGTTCAAACCGATCGACGCCACTGAGACTGAGAGTGAGCCCAACCTAGGCCATAAAGTCGGCAACGGCAAATAAATAGATGTAAACGAATAACGACTGGATAAGCCGTTGCACCGAAAGCCTTGTTGCTTTGCTAAATACGCCATTGCTGTCCTTTCTGTTCCAAAATACGTGGTCATGTGGCCAAGTCAAGACAAAAGTTAGGTCCAACAAAATTTAATTCAAAACCTGTTAGACACTGTATCAACCAGTAAGTCAGAAGCCAGTGGATACTGCACGACACAATCAGTGAGCTGTTCTTGTTGCGAGAGGTTACTCCGAATAGGTGGACGTCGCGATTGCGAAGGTAAAACCAGTTCTTTGAAGGCAATGTTGTCGATTCGGTGTCGGATCACTTCAAAAAGCATAAAGCACACAATAATAAACAGCGGCAGGGCGGCTAAGATGGCACCCATTAGTTGTGCGACGTCAGAGAAAACGTAATCACGGTGTTGGGGAGCCTGGTAGAACCATAGGCTGACGGCCAAAATCACGGTCGTGCACAACGGAGTCGGACCAGACCAGAAAATCATCCACAGCCAGCCTGAAGATCCCAACACTCGCTGCACACAGGTCTCAGGACAACCAACCATCGCTCGGATGGCTACCACGAAAGATTTAATTCCGAAGAAGCAACACACAAGCAGCAATTCCAGTGTAGTCACGTAAAGGAGAGCGTATGATGACACGAAATTGTCCAGCAAATACAGATACCGTGCGCCGCCCTGCAACAACCAAACTACATTGTACATGTGTGCAACAGTGAAGCTACAGTACTTGGAGAGTGAGAGGGATTCCGAACAAAAAGAAGACACCAGAGACGACCGCAACAACAACTGGTTTCCGCTCCGACAGCGCTGAAGACTGTTCACAGAGAGCTGTGCAAACTGTATCCATCATTACAATTTGGCTGCCGATTGCCAGGGCCACCACCACTGAGAACAGAAGCACCGACCAGATTTGACAGACGGGCATGTGAGAAACGAGCTCAGAATAAGCGATAAAAGCTAGAGCTTGACCTCCCGACCTCACCACGTCGCTGACTGGCTTGTACAAAAAGGCGGAGATAAAGCCAACTGTGCCGAACACAGCCAAGCCCGCAAAAATGCTCATCAAACAGTTGATCAGCGCCACTACCACCGCCGTACTGAAAAAACTCTGCATTGTAGAGAGCGAGATACTCTACGAAGACACCTGAAGTAGTTGTTGTGAAAGCAGTTGAACCTAGCCAATGTGTGCAAAGCTCCGAAGCCAGCTCCAAGCGAGTAAAACGTTTGAACGACCGCCTGGTGCCACAACTTTACGTTGAAGAGCGAGTTGACGGCAGGCAAGAGGTAGAAAGCGACGCCCTGCGCAGAATGAGGCAGACTGAGCGCTCGCACCACAAACAGCGACAGCGCCAGCAGAGCAGAGATGGCAGTAAAATATAAGACTTTTCTTGATGAGTGAACACCTCCAATTAGACAGGCGGCGACAGCCATCCAGGCAACCAGCAACATTATGACCAGCTTCCACTGGGAGTACCCCAAATCGAACTGATGCACGTTGCGGAAATTATGAAGACGGTAATCAAAAAATTCTTCAGCGGCTGATCTGAGTTCTTCAAGAGGGAGCACATCATCAGTTCTGTTGGCGTTGTAGCACACGCCTCGGAACATGAACGAGTCCGAACCGAATCCTCTGCTCTCACAGAGTGCATTGTCCAGCGCTGACAAGCAGACCGGACTGTTCCACACATTATTGCAAGTTGTCCACGGCAAAACCTGGCAAAAGCAACGTAAATACAGAGATCACCTGCGCCAGTAACGACAGTACGTGTGACAAACACCAGGTTAAACCAAGTAATCTTCAAAAAAGAAAAAACACTTGCAGATGAGAAAGAATCGACGATGTAGAAAATGGCCCAGGCCAAAATCATGTTGTAATAGGAAGCGACCACAGCGCAAATGAAGATCATAGCCCATCCAACGCCTCTGGCAATAGGGGCAATCCACTCAAACAACTTGACGGGACCACAATTGAAGCACTGACCCAGAAGCAACTCCATGTAGAAGACCGGTATGCCCACGAGAAACAGTGACACGGTGTAGGGGATGAGAAAAACCGCACCACCGTTTTCATAGATCAGAAAGGGAAAGCGCCACAGGTTGCCTAAGCCGACGGCGTAGTTGAGCAGTGGCAGCAAGAACTCTGTTCTGTTCACCCACTGACGGCGCATCCAGGCGTGTCCGTCTTGATCAAGTCGCGTCTGGTCCAGGTAAATCGTCATCTGACAGTCAGACGAACAAATTCTGTTAGCAGAAGTGGCCGCTGCAACAATGTAATCACAACGGTCGCCTCGCCTTAGGCCAATCGCAATCCACTCACCGCTAGCAGTCGTGGTTCTGTTGCCTCGCTGCGCTGGTTTGCTCGCCCGCCCTTTTGAAGCCATCTGTACGTTTAACAGAGAACGCAATAACTACTGTCTCCCAAATATGCAAAGTAGATTTTCTGTATATTTTTCACACAGTGACAAAGAAGCCGCTGTCATTCGGTAAACAACAACGCCTACGTACAGTACGTAGTCCAACGTACAAGCAACAAGGTGATGCGCGGTGCGAATGATTTTCCTCGATTAAAGTCGACATCAGTTGGTCAACATCAGTGTACTGAGTGATTTCTAACGGCAGCAGGCAGCACAGAATGTATCAGAAGAAGAGAAAATCGATTGATAATCACAACGAGTATGTACGTACATAATTAGTAAGAGATGAAAAGAAATTAACAGACGACTATGCTTCACCACGTAGACTTCCTTTGCCCATGCTGCTTTTGAGGGCGTCGTATTCCTTGATGGTGTTTTCTCCTATTTTCAGGGCGTTTCTGTAATACTTGCAAAGATCTTCGAGCATCTGTTTCACAGTTTGGCGGTGTCGCTCCATGCGCTTGGGTAGCATGTCCAGCAAACCGAGCACTTTGTCCGCTTGAGCGTCGAACTGTTTTATGGCTTTCTCGTAGTCGGCCGACCTGCTCTCCAGTTTCTCTATGTTCTTGGCGCTTTTGACCGCGTGTTTAGCACTGTCCATGTCCAGTCGTCTCGTCTTCAACACCTCCCGCTCCTTCTTCAGAATCTCCCAGTGGTAGTCGACGTACTTTTCCAGCGGCATCATTGTCTGCGCTAGGCACTTCTGGCTTTGTCTGTACTCGGCGCCCAGTTTCGTGTATCCACTGGCAATTACCTTCAGCAACTTCTTGTCTCTGTCGGCACTCCAACTTTCCATGTCTTTGGTGATTGCGCTGGCCACGCCTTCGAACTGGTTCACGCCGCTAGTGACCAGAGCTTCGGGACGTCGCACCGTACTGTCCGGCTGAATGACGGCCGAGTGCTGTTTGATCAGTTCCTGCAGCACTCGACGATGCTCCTCGAACGCCTTGCACTTGGCTCCGAACGACTCGTCCATCTCCGTGTGCTCTCTCACGTCCAGCATCTCTCCCAGTTTCTGCGTCAGTCGACGGAACCCGCCCGTCTTCTCCTCTCCAGCTCCACCACCGCCGCCAACCTCCCCCTCCTTGCCTTTTTGCGGCGGTTTCTCCTTCTCCGCCATAACCCACAAACACTCAACTAAACCTACAACAGCCAGTAAACAAAATCAATTCCTAGCAATGAATGCTCAAATAATAGATAGAACAGGTAAATACGGAATGTAGCGCTCTGTACGTACATTACGTTTTTTACCCTTCTCTAACATGTACCGAATAGTGGAAGCTGGAAGTAAATTCTCGTTTTTCTTGAACAACCTGTACTCTGCTTAGTTCTTGAGATATTTGCCCTCAAGGTCGAGACAGATTTTGGTTAGAACAAGAGCGAAGTTGCACTTCACAACAGTGGCGCATCCAGGATTTTGCATAGTAGGGGTGTAAAATTTTGAAAGTGCCTGGTTGGGCGGGCCGCTGCCCAACGAGGGTAAGAAAATTTAGCAAAATTAGCCTTCAAAAATGCGTTTAAAAAGCATTCTGAGCATAAAAGTGAGGGGAATTACAAGTTTTAGTATTCTAAAGTGGCCTGGTTGGGCTTCTGCCCGACCAGGGTGAGAAAATTTATAAAATTTAGCCTTCAAAAAACGCATTTAAAAGCATTCTGAGCATAAAATAGACAGTTTTTAGTAGTACGTAATTCATTAGTTTATCTTATTTTTGGCGTACTTTTTCTTCCTACCTCCAACGCATAGGGGGGTGTACCCACCCTACACCCCTGGATACGCCACTGCGTTACAATGAAACAGATTCCTACTACTGAGGGCTAACGATACCTTACTTGTGAAGTAATCGAGCGTGTGTGTCACCAGTAAAGCCTCCAATACCCCTCAGCTTTATCCGTTAGGAATCCGTTTTATTATGAAGTGCAACAGAATAATAAAAATCCCTCTTGTTCATTGCAAAAATCACAGTTTTAAATTTGACATCGAATATCTCAGGAACTAAGCAGAGTGCAAATTTTTCAGCACTCTTTTTAGAATTTATTTATCTTTCATTTAAAAAGGATTCTTCAAAGCGGTTGAGATTTGCGGTTGCTACAGCGAAAAATCTGCGGGTTGTTTTTCGACTATGACACTTCCCACCCCTGTGAAAACATAACCCGAGCCTGATACCGTAATACCTCTTCAACTAACATGAGGTGGTAGTAGGCCTAGGCATTCAGTAGCGTACCCAGGGGGCCCCTTACGCTGGAGGTAGAAAGGAAAAATTGGGCAAAAATAAGAGAAACGAATAATGTATGACTAATGTCCCTGTCTAATGCTCAGAATGCGTTTTAAGGCTAATTTTTAAAATTTTCTCTCTCTGATCGGGCCCATCCAGGCCTCGTCAAACTGCTAAAACTGTTAATTTCTGTCATTTTTACACTCAGTATGTACTTATACTACCGCGAAAATTTGTGTTCTGGGGCACGCCCAGGTTTAAATGCAATTTTAATCAAGAATTTTGAGGTATTACGGTGTCAGGGTCAGGCTTTCAAGCTTACAATGTCAGAATCGGTTCCAGCGGTCTCGAATACCCAACCAAAAAGTTCCAGCTGAATCCACCGGAGTACCCAAGTTTTGAAAAATAGCGCTAAAATACATACTTTTAGTGGAAGAAAACCTTGCATCTGCAACTGAATGAGGCGGTGAACATTGTGCTGACAGCCGTTCAGAGGAATGAAGGCATCAAGAAAGTGTTGGTGTGGTCAGCTAACTGCATCCGGTCACGACCACACAGTGATAGTGATCTGCGGAGCCATGATGCTTCTGTCGGCCCCAGTCACCGTGCTGCTCTGTTTCTTCGCAGGCAGACTGAGTCAGAGCGGCTTGCCGTCTGCTGGTAGCGGGGCTCGGAAGCAGTACCAGCGTTCTGTGAGCAACAGGGAGATAGCCGAGCACGTGCAGCAAGTCTACTGGAAAAAGTTCAACCACTCGAGAGTAGAAATAAGCTCCAACAGCGAAACGTCTGCCGAAAATGGATGTGTTATCAGTGCAATTAAAATACATCCCAACACAGTGGTAAACTATTGCTTCGACAGAGCATCGAAATCTGAGCTCCTGAAACTGATCGACAAGAAGGTCTTGCGAACTGTCACTTGGAATTCCACGTCCATTGATTCGGTCCGACGCTTTCTCGCTGATTGCTTCGGACTGAAATTGCATTGCGTTGGTCAGCTCTACAGTTCGGGCGATGTCTACACTGCAAAAGTACCGCACCTCTTGCAACTTTACTACCAAAATAAAACACTACTGTATGGCGTCGCCGGACACATTGTGCTCCGACCAGCTACCGTAATTGCTCTGTGGAAGATGTTGTGCTGATTATCACCATCAAGACACGCTTGAACTTTCGTTGAGTCAAATACAAAAGTCTCCCTGTTGTATCAGTAAAGATTCTAGCTCTGGAAGCGCATTTGAATTATTTGAATTTGAATTAAAGGAAAATAGCAGGCAACCAAACCAACATACAACATACTGTACATACATATGTATGTTCATAACTTTAAACGCACATAGTACTATGAGGAAAGGCAACATAACTCCAGAATGCTTTCAACCTGCACGGTTCGAAGGTCTTCGCACTTTTTCAAGCGCAAAGCAAAATTTGGTATTGTTGCTGATTGAGAAAAGGGCTCGAGGAGAGGCGGATGCGGGTTGTCGATTTGATTACAAATTCCAGTATTTAATGACTCCAGCACTGAAGTTCAAACGAAAAAATATACGCCTGGTATAATTTCGTTGTACAGACAGATTAAACATTTTATTTGTCTGTACTGCAGATTTTAATCATAAGCAACAGCAATAGTGTGGGCGTGGTGAAATTAGCCAGATGTGAACGACGATATGATGAAAAGAGTGGAAAAGAAGATAACATACATACTTCGATATAATTTCACAAAGTGAAGTGTATTGCGCAAAAATAGTATCATAGGGTTGCAGCAGGCGGCCGAGGAGGGATTCGCGGAAACGCGTCCGACTTCGCTCGCGGACGCGTTTCCGCGATTATGTTGCAGCGCATGGTCGCTCAGTTGACTACGGAAGAGCCGCCGAGTGGAACATTCTTAGTATTATATACAGTATAGATCAAAAAAATGTCCCATCGCTTTTTCGGCCTTCACTCAAACGTTTCGTTCTCAGTCACTTCTTTATCAATTTGGCTCAAATTTTCAGCAAAAATTAACAACATGGTTGGCTAAATATTCCGCAAGTTTAGTGTAAAAATTCCGACTCATACTGGTTTTATGACCCGATAACTAGGAATGAGGGTGGTCCACGTAAGTTTATTTTTTTTCGGTAATACAAGGAGTACAGGCCTGAAACTTGCAGGAATGATTGGCGTTGCTATTGGGCATAACATACTAAGCGGGCAGCACTGTAGCTCAAAGGGCACTAAAATTGGGGAATTTCAAAAACATGACTAAATATGACTTTTCTTCATAAAACCGGCAAAATGACGATTCAAAAGATTTTCGATTTTCAAAAAACGCTGCAGGGATGGTTTCTATGGTGTGGAACAGAGTTTAAATATCAGGTTCATTTATTTGTCGAACTTCCTGCTACAATCTGTGTTGATTAACAACAGATTCAGTGCTTTGATTCTAGAAGGTGCGGATTAAGGGAAGCGCGTTTGCGCTTTCCCGGTGTAGTTATTGTTACCGCAGTCCATACTAAAAATTGTTTTCGTAGCATTCGAGGAGGGAGCAAATGCGCTTCTCTTATAATGTCGGAGTTTGACCAAATTTGAAAAAAAAGTGCCAAAAAAGGGTATTTTTTCGGCCATACTTTTTAGCGTAACTTTTTGTTTGTGGACCGATTCCTCTAATATTTGCAGGCATTGTAATTTGAAGTTTTTTCTATCTTTTGGTGAAGATTTGAGCGAAATTGGCTGATTCGTTTTCGAGCACTGCTTTTTTTAAAAAATGCTCTCGAGGAGGGGGCTGGCGAAAAAACAAAATGGTGGTTTTCGGCGTTTTTAAGGTACTTCTCGCGGTAACATAGTAACGTATTATACAACAAAAGTTTGCAAAAATTCTGAATTTTCTATTCTGCAAAAATTCTGAATTTTTAGCTTGAGCTTGAGGTTTTTCCCACGATTTATGTTTCTTTCCGACCCTTAGGAAAAAACCGGTTTTTTTTCTGAAAAAAATAACGAAAAAACACCTCACATGCCTGATACATAACATACATACATACATTTGCACGGAATACATGGAAATGTGCTGAATACGCGAATTTTTAGTTATGTTTGAAATTTTTAGAGGAAATTTGACATGCATCGGGATGTAATGTTACCACTTTCTATACTTTCTATACTGGAACCGGAGCTACACTCCGTCAAAGGTGGGTCGGCAGCGATTTTTTCTTTCATTTTCTGCTGTCAGACAGCCTCCATTCAAACGATCACCCTTCATTCGTTTCTTAAGCTAGGATCCCGACTCGCATATGGTTTTGTAGCTGTTCCAATCGCTTTTCATATTTTGGTACTCCCGCTTCCAGATCGTGAGATGGATGGATGGATGCTGGTTAGCAAGATATTCGCCGAGAACTGCGAAATTGCCGCAAAATGCCACTCCGTTTTTTTTCGAAAATATTTGTAAGGTTTTGTGCAAAGGCTCTGCCAAGCTAATGTTTTGACAAAAGTTAGGCATGCATGAGTTGGTCAAACAAAATGAGCGCATTAAAGTGTGCTGTTTAGGAGGCTGTTTTGGCCTCTCAAAGGTGTTCAAAAATTTTTCTGCAAAGCTTAATGGTTAGCATGCTGTTCGATGCAATTTTGTGTGCTGAATTCGAAAATGCATTCGGTTTAGCTAGATTCGCTCTGAATTGGGAGAAATTTGCGTTCAAGGTTGTGACCGACAGTATTTTTTGAGTGGCACTACTCGCAAGCATGACCATAAACCGCGGTAAAAAGCAGTTTTTCTTATATACTTTTCCTGCCCATTCTGAAAATAACAATATTCTACGTTGAAGATATGGGCATTTTATGATTTGGGAAGAAAACGGTTGCACTTGTTATAACATGGTTGCTTGAGAGGTGACGCAATTCAGTCCGCAACCTTTTTATTTTAGTCGTCTTTGTGTTGTATTTCTTAATACTTTTTTGACTCTGCAATGGACCAATTGGCTGAACCGCAGCTGAGAACGGGGAACTTAGTGAGTGTGTTGACTATAAATGGAATATGGGTATTTGCATTGCTGCATCACCAATTTATACCGCCCACCGTGCCCAGCAACCACGCACACAGGCCACGACGGAGAATAGCTAATCTTTTGCGAACAGAACTGCAAATCACCACACGACAGGCGTTGGGGCTAAAAATTTGTTTATGAAAAAATTCTTTTTGTGTTGCGTTTCTTAGTACTTGGTGTTTGGCTCTGCAATGGACGAATGGGATGAGCCGGAGCTGAACATGGAGAACTTGGTGAGTGTGTTGATTACAGAATACTGGTATGTCCCACCAAACATGTAACAGGGGGTCCAGGGGTCTGCCCTCAACCAGTAGCGTACCCAGGGGGTGTAACCACCCTTTGTGATAGAGGTAGAAAGGAAAAATTAGGCAAAAATAAGAGTAACGATTGAATTATGACCTGTATCTGTCTATGTTATGCTCAGAATGCGTTTTTGAAGGCTAGTTTTCGAAAATTTCTCGCCCTACCTTCGCTTCTGCCCAACCAGGCTTCTTCAAACTACTAAAACTGTTAATTTTTGTCAATTTAACGCTCAGAAAACCTTTTAAATGATATTTTGAAGGCTAATTTGTAAAATTTTTGCGTCCTGGCCCTACCTACCTAGGCAACTTAACTTCAAAATTTTACACCCCCCGTTACAAACTCCCGGGTACGCCACTTCCCTCAATCCGACTTAGACCAACCCACCCGAGACAATTTTTCCGACCCCCGCTCTACATGTACGATTTATTCTGGCAAGTGATTTTTCCAGCAAACTTTTACATTTTTTTGAATTTCAGACCTTAAAATTGTTAAAATCGCATGTAAAACAGCACTTTTAACTGGATTTGAGCCCAAATTACCGATGTTTACGGTTTATAGCCCAAAATTGCGATTTTTTCAATTTCAAGCGTTTTTTGGCACCAAACCCCCTCCCCTAGAATCTGGCCTCAGAACCCCGGTCGGCGCAGAGCCCTTATGGATGTCAGTATATTGGCATTGCAGCACCAATTTATACCGCCCACAGTGCCCAGCAACCACGCGCACAGGCCACGACAGAGAATAGCTAATCTTTTGCGAACAGAACTGCAAATCACCACACGACAGGCGTTGGATCTACTGGACGCCGTGGTAGAGTTTTCCGAACCGACACAACTGGAGAGAGATGAGCTGCGGCTAACACCAACTCCTACTCACAATCCCGTTTCGGACATGGCACCAGAGACGTCCGCCGGCACTGCCAGCCTTGAACTAGACCAGTCTTCAACTCAGACCGGCTCTTCCGACACTCAGACCGACCGTTATGACGACACTTCGGCCAATTTGGACCGGCAGTATTTGGAACCAGTTGAGCCTAGTGCAGAAGAGCAACTGATCGCCGAACAGCGTGCTGACACAGACGGCCAAAAACAGTTGACGCTGGACGCACTGTGCAATCAATTCAGACGGGTATGCCCTATCGTGCCGCCTTTTCCATGGCAGTCGACTGAGATCTTGGTTTCAGTTGTCCAAACAAGCATGCTCGACGCTGCTCATTCACCACGACTACAACTTTCTGAAGGCTGCTCGCTATTTTCATCGTTTCATTCGGGACACCAATTATCAGTGGCCTAGGAACGGACTGCCAGGCGAACCTATCAGAGTGGACCTTCGTAAAAGCGCTCTACTTGTACTGTACGTATTTATCTTTTTAATTGACGTTCTTTCAGCCTGGCTAAACCCACGGCCTGTACCAGTCATTTTGAAGGTTTTGTGTACAGCCCGTCCTGAACGAGTTTTGATCGGGCAAGCCTACAGTGGCAAGCCGGTGCCTGAATGGCTGAAGTCACAAATTCAAATGATTAAGCGCGAGTTTCCGGTTAGTTTTGAGTGATTGGTCAGTGTCTCTACTGTACTTGCTGCAGGATGTGAATGCCGGTGGAGCGGCTGCTGGTGCTGTACGTGATGTCAATCTGTACAGCAAACCGGAACAGAGCAACGACAGTTCAGTTATCAACAAGGCCATCCAGTGCCCCATTTGCCTACAGACACGCGCTACTGTGAGTTTATTTGGCTGTGCTTCACTCCCATCCTAGGTCACCATTGCTCTTTGGTTACAGCGTTTCTTCGTGAGCACTCCTTGCAAGCACATATTTTGTATTCCATGTCTCATTCCGGCTCTGCAGAAGCACCCCGGCTGCCCCTACTGTCACAAGAAAATCAGTCAGAACGCACTCCAGTATCTCTATTTCGATGATTAGTCCAGGTGTAACTTGAAATCCAGTAAACTTTAACACATTTTTTGTTTCTTTTTTCATTGTTCAATACTGTTCCATAAGTACGTAGACCTAGTTCCTTGTCCGAATTTAGTTTGTAGTTAATGGTTGGTTACTGTACAACGTTTGATGACTTTTAGTTTGTAGTCAGTAGCCAATTTGCTAATCAATTTTAGTTTGTAGTTAGTGAGTGGTTAGTAGTCAATTCTAAACTAGAAAAATTTGAAGCGTTAAAGTTAAAAATTAATGAAACTTGAACTAAAATCGCTGTAGTCAATTTGTTAGTCAGGTTACCAAAAAGTCAGAAATTCGATATTACTGCAAATTTTTGCCAATTTGAACAATCAGTCATAGAAATGCTTATGGTTTGCAAAAGTAGTAACCGGAATTATATTTTATGTGACAAAATCGCCTTTTCTAATAGATATTTCTGGAAACAAACAAACGGAATTCAATGTTTAATAGAATTCCAATGCTGAACATTGTAGTTTATTTACGATACGGAGCTTACCAGCCGCTCATTGGCTAATGTAGCCCTGAAGGCGGGGCCTAGTCGGCCCGGGCCACCTTGGCTAATTAAGGGAAGCGCGTTTGCGCTTTCCCGGTGTAGTTATTGTTACCGCGGTCCATACTAAAAATTGTTTTCGTAACATTCGAGGAGGGAGCAAATGCGCTTCTCTTATTATGTCGGAGTTTGACCAAATTTGAAAAAAAAGTGCCAAAAAAGGGTATTTTTTCGGCCATACTTTTTAGCGTAACTTTTGTGTTTGTGGACCGATTCCTCTAATATTTGCAGGCATAATAATTGTAATTTGAAGTTTTTTCTATCTTTTGGTGAAGATTTGAGCGAAATTGGCTGATTCGTTTTTGAGCACTGCTTTTTTGAAAAAATGCTCTTGAGGGGGGCTGGCGAAAAAACAAAATGGTGGTTTTCGGCGTTTTTAAGGTACTTCTCGCGGTAACATAGTAACGTGTTATACATCAAAAGTTTGAAAAAATTCTGAATTTTCTATTGGTGCAGTCGGTTTTTGGATATTGTTTTTCGTTTTTGTGTTAAAAATTTTTTTAATTTTTGAAAATTGTCAGTAAAACCAACTAATGGCTTAAAGGTCCCCATGGATCGGACCTGTTACGTTTTGTTAAGCAATGTGTGTAGTTTCATATTACGTGTGGTAGAATTGCATACTAATCCGGGATCAAAAGTTATGGCCGATTGAAGCACTAAAAATGGTCAAATTTTGGACACTTTTTTCGAAATTTTTTTACTTTTTGATTTTTGAAGCGGGGAAGAGGGTTGCGCGATCTGGGGAAGGTCTGGAGCTCTGGGACTTTTAGGTTTTGTTAAGGAATGATTGTAGTTTGAAACTAAGGGTCATAGACGTTTTTTGGACTCCGGGATCAAAAGTTATGAAACATTGAAAAATAGTAAGAGTCGGTTTTTCTTGGTTATGAGACCCTGTGTTCAGGACATGATAA